>JASAOG010000320.1:0-15000 GCA_030265305.1 Biomphalaria pfeifferi | reverse complement strand
TGCTGGAGGTTTGGACTACAACTCTGAAGGAACATTCGAAACATGTAAGACAATAAACATTCTAAAGTAGATCAAGAAATTCTAGATCTAGATTCTACAATGATTTTAATTAGAACTTAAATATAAATCTAGTTTTAAAAATCTAGCTCTAGTGTAAAACAAAAATCTAGATCTAGTGTAAAAAATCTAGCTCTAGTGTAAAAAAAATATCTAGATCTAGTATAAATTTAATAAAAATCTAGATTAGATCTAAATCTAGATATTATGTCTTTTTAAAATGCGAGTCACATTACGAGGTTTAATAAACATTACTATACCGAGTTGTTTTAGCATTTCATTTAAAGAATTCATTCCATATGACTTCAAAGGAAAAAAAATCCACAACGTCACAAGGCCTAGTTAGACTAAAAAATGTCATCTATACGAGCAGCTTGTCGAGTGTTCATAGACATTGGTGCACCGAGTGAGATCTTTAAGCATTTCATTTAAAGAATTAACTCCATATGACGTCAAAGGAAAAAATTCCATTACGTCACACGTGCTAGACTAAAAAATGTCTTCTATACGAGCAGCTTGTCGAGTCTTCATAGACATTGGTGCACCGAGTGAGATCTTTAAGCATTTCATTTAAAGAATTAACTCCATATGACGTCAAATGAAAAAATTCCATTACGTCACACGTCCTAGTTAGACTAAAAAATGTCTTCTATACGAGTAGCTTCTCGAGGGTTCATAGACATTGGTGCACCGAGTGAGTTCTTTTAGCATTTCATTTGATGGGCTAGTTAGACTAAATATATATATGACATATATATAAAAGGATTAAAGACACTTTTTTTGTCTGTCAGTCTGTCTGTCATGTTAATAGCGAGAAGAAAAAGACTAAAAGTTGTTGAAAATCTGATTTAAATTTAATTTCCCTTTCGAAACATCGCATTAGTTTTAAGTTTCTATAACAGATTGTTCCGGATGTTTATATATTTATAGTGAGAGAAAATAAGAATTCCAGATTAATCAAATACCGTTAATTAAATTTGTGGGATGGTCTGTTATAAAAATTAGATGTACCATAGACTTATGGGGAGATTTTCAAACCATACTTTGGTGTTAAGAAGTTGTTTTCCTTAAAAATCGGAACATGATATTAACCATAATTAGATTTCCTAACGTTTTAGCTAGAAAGTTAAATGTAGTGTAAGAGAGAAGTGCGATTTTACATAACTAGAGTTAAAATATTTTTCATTAAAAATCCGGAACAACCAATTTTCGTAAATGAGAAAATTATTTGTTCTATTTATTAGAAGAGGGATTTCAAACATTTATTAGCGTTATTAGATTGTTCAGCTAAAATTCGGATCATTTTTGTCGACCATTTGTAAGAAAATTAAGGCAATGTAGGTCGATTTCTTTTTCGAAACAAAATCCGGAACATTCTTTACCGATTAAACAACTTTTATTATATTTCGGCAAGAAAATTAACAGTTAGTGATTTTCAATAATCGTTTCTAGTAAATTACTTTCTTATTTTAAAATCCCGAATAACCTATTGTCGATATTTTTGAAAAAAAATAAAGTCATTTGGCATAAATTTGTTTTAAGTTAAAAATTGGGAACAATTGATATTGATAAATAAACTATAGTGACGTAGTGTCAAAGAATATAAGTGTAATATTAGTCAATTATGCGATTTCAAACAATCATTTGACATAATTTATTTTTTATAAAACAATATCCGGAACAACTTTATAATTAATGAAATATAAATCAGTATAGATATTTTTTTTAGCATTTATATGCTATTTACATTTAAAAAAACCGGAACAATGTATTAAAGATCATGTGTTTATTGCAACGTTTAAGCATGGAAATAAAATCTAATATAAGTTAGAAGAGCAAACAAATATTCGCTAGCATTGATATGTTTTTCACAAAACATCCAGAACAATCTTTTATAGATACTTAAAACTATTGCAATATTCCTGAATGAAAAATTAAAGGTAAGTCAGATTTACAATAGCCTTTAGTGTTATTTGTTAATCTAATCGTGACGGACTTACCGACCAACAGACAAAACGCACAAAAATAAGCTTCTTTTATTCGGATGGTGGCACTAAACAAAAAATAAATAAAATCTGATTTTTTTAAAAAGTTTAAGGAATTGGTTTAGCACCGCAACATGTTGCGACGTTACGCTACTGCACGAAAGTCGCTGCATAAAAAGTCCATTTTAAAAAATGTGCGTGATATTAACATACAAAGTGCATTATTAGCCTTTATAAACAAAGAGAAATGTTTTCTTTTTTTTTTTTTTGGGCAGTTAGTTAACCAGAAAAAAAAAAACACCTTTAACTATTATTTATATTTGTTGTAAACATTTCTTGTACATTTTATAAATATATTTGACTTAGTGATACTGAAAATACATAAATATTGTTCATCTTTGTTAGCATATTGTAACATTGCCTCCCTCACATTTAAGTAATTGTTTTAGAATTGGTGTATTTTTATGAAAAAATCGCTTGCACAATTAATTTTATAAATTAAACGGTTTGCTTTTAGAAAACCAAAAGTAGCCGTTGCACCTAAACTTTTCAAGCCGCATTTAATGGTGAAATAATATTTTTCATATCTCTTCTAGTTTTCGAGATCTGAGTGTGACAGACGGACATTTTGCACAAACCTAATAGCGGCTTTTTCCCCTTACGGGGGCCGCTAAAAAACACCACCATAAGACATCCAATAAAAATGTCCTGCAGGGAGGTCACATCCAGTAAGGAGTTCAGAAAGTGCTCCAAATGACAAATTCATTTACTTCTAATGAGGCGAATGGTCTGACCGAGAGATGGACCACTTTGACATTCCAGAGTCTAGTCGCTCACTAAAACGTCACTCTCTATGACCATCAACGGGAGGTAATTCTCACAAACCCTCTTTCAAAGGACAGCTATACACGCCAGCTAGAAGGATAAAAAGAGATGTGTTTCGAAGTGGAAACATCAAAAGAAATTGTAAGTTCGACTGTGACTTGTCAGGCAAATGATCGAATCTAACCGAGAGCTAAACTAAGGGGACGGAATGCACACTGGAACTGTGACTTGTTCAACAAATAGCCCATAGTTGTAATGAGGGTACAAATATAAGCCATCAATGTCGTGCCATCAATTACTTTCTGGATGTAGTCCAAATGTTTTTGTTATGTGACCAGAAAGACCATCTAGGTTTTGTTCCGCTCAAATTTTAGGACAAGCCAGACATGTTTTTTTATTTACTGTCCAAATAATGACCAAAAACACACCTGACACACCACTAGCTCCTCTGCCTAGTCATCCATTACACCAAGAACAAAGAGTTTTGTATCACTTTACTTTCAGATTTTCACATCTTCTTACAGCCAGTTGTAACTTATACTAGTCTGCAACACAATGAAATCCGAGTAGAAATGTGCAGCTTTATAATTCAACTTATATATACATCCTATCTAAATACCCCATTCCCGCCTTTTCTTCTCAATACTGTCAGAGAAGTATGGTACCTGTATTGTATTTAGTTGGACTGTCAGAGAAACATAGCACCTGTATTGTATTTAGTTGGACTGTCAGAGAAACATAGCACCTGTATTGTATTTAGTTGGACTGCCAGAGAAATATAGCACCTGTATTGTATTTAGTTGGACTGTCAGAAAAATATAGCACCTGTATTGTATTTAGTTGGTCTGTCAGAGAAATATAGCTCCTGTATTGTATTTAGTTGGATTGTCAGAGTATTGTATTTAGTTGGACTGTCAGAAAAATATAGCTCCTGTATTGTATTTAGTTGGATTGTCAGAGTATTGTATTTAGTTTGACTGTCAGAGAAATATAGCAACTGTATTGTATTTAGTTGGACTGTCAGAGAAATATAGCAACTGTATTGTATTTAGCTTTAGTTGGACTGTCAGAGAAATATAGCACCTGTATTGTATTTAGTTGGACTGTCAGAGAAATAGAGCACCTGTATTGTATTTAGTTGGACTGTCAGAGTATTGTATTTAGTTGGACTGTCAGAGTATTGTATTTAGTTGGACTGTCAGAGTATTGTATTTAGTTGGACTGTCAGAGTATTGTATTTAGTTGGACTGTCAGAGACTTCAACACCAGCCAAACGCTACAAGACAACAAATTTTTAGTTGTTAGTTTAATGGAGATAAATGAGAAAATACAATACATCAATAATACCTAGCACTGGTAGCGCTAACACAATGTTTTCCTACCCCCTTTACAAGACCAAGTTTTGAAATGAAACCGCAATGTGATTAAAGTCAACAAGAATATTAACTTTAAAAAAAAGTATCTTGTGAATCGCTGCTACAAAGAGAATTCTTCATGTGTCGAGTCAAAGTCAACAATAGACAGGAAATGAATCACGACCAAATTGTGCTTCAATATAGATCTAAAAAGACAACAACCACAAAGACTACGCTATACTAAAGAAGCTTAAATCTTTGAGAGAGAGAAGCTGAAAACAGATGATTACCGTCTAGCGTTGTTGATAAGTACAGAGATTGATGATGGCGTTATTGTTAGAGCGTTAATGAAAATTTAGATTTTATTTCCTACTTCTAAGTTGGAAAAGTGAAAACTATTCGGTGAAAAAAAAATTTCAATCAAGTCTGAGTGTGTAACAAAAGCGAAGTCAACAATCTAATGAAACACATTGTATGGGGGCACTTGGGGTGCTAATGAAGCGACAACACAATGGAGTGACTTTGATCCTTTTCCTCCTAAGCAGTGTTTCTTGGATCCTTTATTGTAACTCATCAAGATAAGGACTTTCAATTACTGTATACAACTTCTACCCCCAGCCCCTTCTTTTAGAATAAACAATTTTGCTTCGCCATTACACACACATCTAGATGTTTTATTTCTATGACAAAAAAAAAATGTCCACCATAATCGAAATTTCGAGTTTTCAAACAAAATTCGTTCCACAGAGGAGGATAGTCTGTTTCCTTATTAACTAAGGGGAGTGGTGGCTGAGAGGTGATTCGCTTGGCTTTCGAACTAATGGATCTCGGGTTAAAATCTTTATGATTTCTATGATTTTAAATTTCGGGAAACTTGAGGGTGCTCTTGACTCCACCTAAAGCAAATGAGTGTCTGAGACTAATTGAGGGAATTAAGGGCGGTTGGTCGTTGTGCTGGCCACACGACACATTCCCTTACCGTCGGCCATAAAAGCAGATTACCTTTTCATTACTTGCATTGTAGATCTGATAAGGGAACTTTACTTTTTTTTTTAAACTGGAACTTATGTACGTAAATTAAACAGTATGAGTAAAACAATACAATTTGTTTAGAAGGGCTCGTTAGGTTGCTTCCCCAGCTGCAGTCACGCGGAGCTATTTACAGCTGATGAGCGCCAATGCCATACCATTACTTTCAACCAATTCAATCAGCCAATCAGTCGAGGATTGTCACTGTTCAAATGTCACGAAGAGAAGATGTATTCTGCTGTACATGTCCTTGGCCTGCTCTGCTTACAAAATGCATCATGTGACCTCATGACATTGGAGGTCGGATGCGTGTTGATCAAAGTTTCGTGATGAGTTTTTGTCACGACTAGACTAGTGAACATAATGCTGAGTACACACTAACTTATTCAACAGTAAAATATTACTTGTAAGCAGACAATGGTTGTTACGTTTGATGCATGCTTAAATGTTTCCTGCTCAAAATAATCAACATTTGCTCATTTTACGTTTTAGTTTTGGTGTCTTAACTGCAAAATTGGTCATTGCATTTTCAAAGAATCCCCTATAGGGTTAGCATCGAAAAGCTAAGAGTTTATACTAATAATAATTTCATAATGATATCTGTTAACGCTAAAGAAAAAGTTTTTTTGAACTCAATGTTCTAGCTAATTATTCCAGTAGTTCGTGGAAAACCTATTCAAGCCTCGCGGAACACTAGGGTTCCGAGGAACACGGTTTGGAAAACACTGGGTTAGGGGAAGAGGCCCGGTGTTTTGTATAAGAGCATTCCATTTCTCCGTTTTCTGTTCACAGTGCCTGGAGAAAAATATAAATGACCAATCTTGTTTTGATGTTCTGTGCTACGAAAAGTAACAGGACAAGCACTTCATTTGTAATGGCTACTAGCAGAACTCTTCAGTCGAGGAAGGACAAGGAAAATAAGCAGATGGAGGGAACTGGAACTCGGGGAGAAATAAATGTTTAGACGCGCATTATACACAGACGTAGAGGACGAGGGAATAGGAGAGAGAGAGAGCGAGAGAGAGAAGGAAGTCAAAGAAATTGTATAGGACGCTACCGAATCGACTAAATCAATTTTCGTTCTCTCTGACCTTGATGTCCAAAAAGTGCTGAGAGTGGAATGGAGATGAACTCACGACTGACACAGTCTAGAACTAACTAGCGCTCTGGGCTCCCCAGCAGGACGGGACAGCATCAAAAGAATAGGCTGAATGATCAGAGGGGGAAGGGAACAAAACCAACTTTGCCACTCCTTTCGCCACTACCCCCCCCCCCCCCCCCAAAAAAAATTTAAACAATTAGAAAATCTTTTTTTTGTTTGTTTGTTTGTTTCTTAACTCTTGTACTTTGTGAAGCGATTGAATAGATGAATTGATCTCACCAATAACAGCCTATTGGAAGTTTCAATCTCTCCATTCGTTTATCACCCGAGATTCACGAAGTTGAGTTAGATACACCGAAGTAGAGCTATGTTTTAGGCCTGGGACAAGATACTTATCACTTTTAGCATTTTAGAGGACCAGCCTTTATAAAAACAAAAACAAAAAAAATTATGGTATTGTAAAAGTGAGATCTATGTGACAGAAGTTCACTGGGTTACGGTATAATGGAGTGCCATTGGAGCAGCTCGACCAAAACCTTAAACAGATGCCATTTAATTGTCTACACTTTTCAGTAGCTCGCTACTGTCTTGGGTGATAATTTAAATTTCACTGCAAACACACTTTTTACACAGGTTACATAACTAAAAAAATTTTTTTTAAAAAGGGGGGGGGGGGGGGAGAGAGAAAAAAGATTAAGTCAAATAAGAAAAATGTCCACCTTCAGCGCTAGTAAAATAGTATAATCACTGTTTTACCATGTTGACATCTGCGCTAGTTTAAGTTTCATCCCTGCCTGGTTTTTCAATCTGAACATTCAAAGTAAAAGATAAACTTCAATTCTAAATGCTGCAAGTAAGATTTTAAAAAAATAAAAAAAAACTTATTTAAAAACGTATCCGAGAAAAACCATTAGCTATAAACATTGAAAATAGACATCCTGATGGTCACGATTTTAACATTTCACCATCCCAAGGAGATACAAGACACCGATCACGAAAACAAATACAAGAACTCTTTTGTTCCCCTGGCAATAACAAATCATTGAATAGTATCGAATCCAATCCAACTTTCTGATGTCAACTTTCACATGTAAATAGCAAAACTGGTGTGAACGTAGGCCTCGTTTGCGGTCTCTGTGATTTTTTTTTTTTTTTATGTGTAATGTACAATTGTAAGGCAGACTCCCTCAAGGATAATAGAGATGTTATAAGCTCATTGACAATGCATTCTCCGCATCAAATCAACTCACATCAGCAGCTGTGTCGAGAGTGGCGTGTTGGCAATACTTTGTCCAATGTGGTGGTTTAACCCAGGAACTGTGGATATATTGGACGCCAAAGCCATTAGAACTCTGGGTAACCACACTTGCCTGCTCTGATAACATCCACCAAGGTACATCTAGAGAACAATGTCGAGGTGGGAGAATGGCAATAGAACGAGTACAAGTCACCATCGGTCAATGCCAGAATATAAAAGTTTAGGAGCACAGAAACTTAATAAGTGTCAGTCCAACTGGGCAGGTTTATTTATTGCAGGTTGATGGCAGGGTAAGAGAAGACCAGGACAAAACTTTCGAGATTCAAGTCTGCTCGACATTGACCAGGTCAATGAGGAAGGATAATGTAAGTAGGTCACACTGAAGTTTGACATTTCTTTTCCTTGTTTAGTCTTCTCTTAATCCATCATTCCATATTAATGAACTATTCATTCAAAGATTTTTTTAAAAATATCCAGTGTTGTCTTAAATTGTAATAGATTACTATGATATGTCGGATAAATATTTACCACCTCAAATTAGCTTCAAACTTTGAATTGTACCTAATTTCCACCATGACGCAGCAGAACTACCCAAGCAGGAAGTAAAAGTCCGACATAATGATTCTGTGAGATTGAAAGTTATGTGGAGTGGAAGTCCTAACGTTCTATGACGTTGGGCTGGCAATGTCAACCTATACACACACGGCAATCTCAACATACACACACACAGAAGTGTATTTGTCGGTTTTATTTCAAATGAATGTGGGCACTTTGGTATTCAGACATATTAACATCAATAAATAAAAGAAAATGACCCCCATTTTTTAATAACCCTTATCGCAAGAGTCATAATAGAAGTAGATTAGCATTAGGAGTGTGTGGTTTAGACAAACTCAAAAAAAGTGCATTTGTACTGCTTTGAAAGCTGTAATAGTGACTCCATTATTAGGAATAATGTCCCGTATAAAGCAATTAGCACGCCCCTACTTCACATGTTTTAACTAACGTTATGACAGCTAAGTAATAGTTTTACTTTTGTGCTTAAATTAGTCTCGGTATTAATAAAGACTGTAAGAACAGGCTGAGATAAGCTAATAATTTCATTTGTTATGTCAAAGTTCCAATCATTTACATTCAAATAAATTATATTACGCAATAAAACAGAGAGAGAGAGAGAGAGAGAGAGATGAGTACACCCGTTCCTTAATAATTGACATGTGACAGTGCGGTGAGTCATGGCCGGGTACTGATCACTGTATCGACCAGAGATCATTGTCCCACCAAGTGTCAGTCGATGGGCCGCCACCCACTTCTACTAAATGTCAAGTTACTTTAAAAGTATCCATTAGGCCAGCTCGTCAGATGAAAAGTAGCTGCGGCAGTACTGAAACACTTAGTTTATACATTCACTATTAGAGTTGAATGCTACATCTTGTACATGCCACACGCAGGTTGTCTGCAGTCTTAAGTCACACGACCAAACCCTCACAGTCTCAATCAACACTGCAAGTCCACCAACACAGACAACTCGATACGTTTATCTCTCAAGTAAGATCAAGAAAGACAACTTGAGACAAACACACTAGGACACTCGGTTACTTTACATGAGCTAACTAATACATGAGCTAAGTAATACATGAGCTAACTAACACATGAGCTAACTAATACATGAGCTAACTAATACATGAGCTAACTAATACAGAAATCATAACAGAATTAAAAACAATTTACGCATCCGAAATCTTATCGCCAAAACAAGAAGCAATCATCAAAATGTATTTGTGACCTAAGGGTATTTCTATACACAAAAGAACACGAGAAAACTTCCTGAAGTATCACACAGCTCTAACATTAAAAGGAACAATCATGAATAAGTCAAAAAGATAATTATCATTCTCCAAAATTCCAGGAAAATTTGAATAATAATTCTAAAAAGAAAAAAACAAAAGAACATTAATGCTTACTAAATTGCTGAGCAGAAGAAAGAAAGCCCTCAGTTGTAAGTGCTGAAATAGTTTCACTAGAGAAACTGAACTCGTCAGAGTGGTCCAATGAATAACGCACAAGAAAACTAGGACAGATCTTGATGACAAGATTTCAATATCATTTTACGTCCGTTGTAACATGAAGAGGATACACTTTTGTCGTTGACTTTTGTCTGGTTCCATCAGGCGACAATGACACGAAGCTAATAGGAAGAACAAGCGACAATCTGTGTTGACTGACAATGACAAAGTTATATGAGCTGACAATGACAGGCAAGAAACAGGTTATAATAAAACAAATCACAACCAACAGTAAGTTTACCAGACACTTGGAGGACAAAAAAGAAGATAAACCTTACAAAGGAGGACAAAAAAAAAAGGTTTTGAACTTGTATAATATTATGGCCTCCTTCAGTTGCGAAGCGACTATGGATCATCTCATGGAAATAAGATGAATGCCTGGTCACCCCCCTCAATACACGCAGCTGATATCCAAAGGAGAGGCAAGTGCCGATTGATTGATGATTGGTTTGAATTCAGTTTTCCTTCTTCTAGATGGGTAGCCAGCATTAGCTAACGAGCTGCTCCTGAACGAAACTTACTAGCGCCAGTTACTCGCCTTCGCCCCTTCTCCTGTTAGTGAAAACAGTTCCGCCGGACTCAATGGCATGCGTCTCAACTAGCCTCTGACAACCAGTCCGACTCCTGTATACTATACATTTCAATTTATTTAGTGAAACATGTCAGTAAACCATGTCGATTAAGAGTCATGTTTTAATGATGTCCATCACTCACGCAAACATACAGACAAGTACAACATTGGTTGTTGTACTTTGTAGAAGAATGCCTCGCATTGTATCAATGTTGAGTCTTTTATTTTTTTGTACATTGTTTTGCGACTTTTAAAAAGGCTAATCATATATCTTTAAAAATTCTGAGTTTCACATGGATAGTCTTATGCATGCAAACTCAAAAAAAAAGGACATGTCCTCCTTTTGATGTCCTGATTTTATGTCGGCCTTCGGTAACACTGGTCGTGCGGTTTGCGCGCTGGACTGTCGTTCGGATTTATCGACGGTCGAGGGTTCAAACCCTGCCCGCTCCCATTCCCCGTCGTCCTACGAGAGGTTTGGACTAGGAAGTAAACTATCTTCAACTCTCAAGGAACATCCGAAACATGTAAAACATTTTTAACTAACAGTTATCTCGCAGTTCTTTGAAAGAAAATCCCTTGCAGACAAAGGTTCTAATCTTAGTGCAGCCAACTAGACCTGTATTTGAATATTATCACTGTATTCAAATAACACAAACAAAGCAGACCAAGAAACATAGCCTTGTTCTGTGTTAACGGGTACTTTGATTACAAAGAACAACTGATTTGGAGTTTATGGAAATTGAAATCTAACTCAATGCCGACCGTCATATCGAGATGATAATTTGATCCAGCTCTAATGTTCTATACAATATGTTGCCAGGGAATATAACATCCAACACTTGTATTGTTTAGGCGCATACAGTCACTTGCTGCACGTGCGTCTCAGCGGCACTTCCGACATAGGGTCACGGAGGTCACGGTCTCAGTCGGTTGCCTGATTTCGTGTTATGACAAAGTTTAATTTTCAAATAATGTTAAATCAATCCTACACTTGATTAGTATAAGACCATCAGTTGACATGTGCCGATATCGTTATTCTGCGTATTGGAACACGGCAGCAAATCAATTCATGGAATGTGTGTGTGTGAGCTCATCACTTTGTTTCTCTTATACCTTGTCTACCACAGCCTCCTCTCTTGGCTCAAAAGTAAGCTCTAGATGACACAATTCAAACTCATAGTGAAGTGTCATCTTACACTGATGCAATGGTCTTTCATCAGTATACTTCTATAAGTGAGCAGCACGCCAAAGTGGTAGATAGATACGGACTTGTTGTATTGTCCCACCATAAAACTAGAGGATTATTTATGTGACTGAATGTTTTGACTGGATGTGATCATCACAAACGCTATACACTCAGATTGTACAATTAGTTAAAAGAACGGGACGCTTATCTTCTTTATCAGAGAGTTTCCACCAATGTTAGTGCACCGAGCGAGATGTTAGCTCTCCAAAACAGAAGGATACAAATACGTATGACCATGAAACACAAAGGGCAAAGTTCTCTTTTTGTTTTAACGAATCGATAAATTGAGACATGTGACATGGAATGGCTCCTAGTCGACTTGATATTTGGCGAACTGCTAACGTGTTGTAGTCTCAACTAGGACATATGAGGCTAAATAAGTAGTATTGAAACAAAAAGTTTTTTTAAAAGACAATTCTTCATTTCTATAAAGCTGTAAGAGCGATTACTTTGATCTTAATTACTAATGAATGATACACCGGATACACCAAAAAGTTTGTTATTTAGAGTTTGTTCCCACCATGTAAGAACATCTCAAATGTGTTCTTTTCTGTACTTGTAGGACTAAAGCAATATGAAGGCTTTGATGCGTGTTTATCTCTAAGGGCTATAACATATTGAAGGTTCACTGCTGTTTAGAGGTAAACAAATACACATAGAAATACACTAAACATGAAAGAGGAAAATTTAAATGAATGAAAGAAATGTTCTTCAATTGTCACCGACTTGTAGTTAAAAATGCTTCTTTGTATAGGACCCACTTTCGTTAGTTTTCCCAGTAAACTACTGCAAGGAAAGCAAACATGAAATACAATGGCACGTCTGGCAACAATGGGCAATCAAGAGGAAACAAGCAATATAGAAAAATGACTTTTTGGAAAACAAAGCTTACACAAGGGAATTCAATAATTTGTTAATCTTTTGATTGATGCATTGTGTTGTCCTCGACAATGAGTTAATTGTGTCGAATTTCAACTTGATCCGAGAGTTGGTGTGGACGAAACAACGTGTTCACACTTTGTACCAGACACCAGACTCTGAGTTGATGATAATTACACAAACTCTCTTTTTTTTTTATCTTGCCCCGCCAGACCCCCTTTTCCCCCATTTCAATAAGAAACTAGTGAAATGGTAGAAAGACAAAGGGGGTGGGGAAGCTAATTATATTTAATTGTGCATTTGTTTTTATTTGTTTTTTAAAAAACATTTTTGTTATGGCTACTCAGCGTCACATAAAATAATATATAATCTTATTTCACGAGAATATTTTGTCTTGTGCAAAAAAAATAGTCTGCTATTAGAAGAAGACAATTTCAGTATTCACAAATAGTTCAATTCTAACACCCAGAGAACTGCTGATATAAAATAATGCTGAAACTGTGGTGCGTCTTTCAAGTCACGTGACAATCTAAGTGAAACGTTTTGCACAGACTGTCTACTGGTGATGAGTTCTGTCTGCCGCTGGATGGCAGAGCCAGGTTTACTACGGAAGCTAAGACTCGACTGGAACGCTGAATGCGTAAATATCACAGAGCCAATGTAGATGTCTCAGAAAAGGGGGGGGGGGGGGGAGGCGTTGGTATCTCGCGCCATCACGTGATGTGGTACGTCCAGGTAAGATAGACTACATGCAAGAAGCCCGGGAGCCAGGTATTTAGATCTAGATAGAGGCCAGGCTACTGGCGCTACTATGCGAAGAGATTGCTATAAGATAACCAAAGATGCTGGCAAAAACAAGATCTATGTGGAGAGGTAAGGGGTGAGGAAAGGTTCAAAGGTCAATCAGTGCGACGAGGTTCTCAAAAAGGCGATACCTGGAAAGGGCACAAGGATAGAGTAAGTTAATTAATGGAAAAACTCCTTCCTAGACAAATTACTTATAGATGTATTATACATGAAAGTATGTGACACACGTACATGTGAAAATAAGTTGCCCATGTTAAAATAATTTTGCCTATGTGAAAATAATTTGTCTTTGCTAAAATAATGTGCCTATGTGAAAATAATTTGTCTTTGCTAAAATAATGTGCCTATGTTAAAATAATTGGCCTATGTGAAAATAATTAGCCTATGGTAATAGATAGATCGAGTATTATTCTTAACAGTACTCTAACCTACCAAACTAGTCTATAACGCACAGATCTGTATTAAAAGTATATGTCAAATGACAAGGAGGTTAAAAAAAAGGCCCTGAACTAAGCAAGTACGAATGATGTCTGGTCGTGTCGAATGCGCTCTGGACTGTTACCTCGATGATCACGGGTTCGAAACCTGCCAGTTGTTATCACAAACCGAGTTTTGGGGCTGTACTAATCTTCGGTTCTGAATGAATCGCTAAGAAGCAACAGCCAGAAACTTTATCAATGTGTTAGGGGAAGGGGCGTTGTGAGAATGTGATAACATGGCTCGGTACATCCAGACTTTGAAATATACACACATTCACTGGGTGTAAACCCCCTATTCTAATCTTTAAATTTGCCCAATGACTAGTTTTACTTCATAATGAAGTGTCTTGTGTAGTAATTAAGGAACAAATAGTTTCATAGCAAAAAAAAAATTGTTGCGAAGTCAAGTAGAGAGGTCGTTGTGTGGACCATCAGGTGTAACCCCATTTACCATTAATATCAAGTAATGTTTTTAATCTCACAATTGTGACATATTCACAATACTCTCTCTCTCTCTCTCTCTCTCTCTCTCTCTCGCCCTCTTTCTTTCTTTCTAATAAAGATTTACATACCAATTCCATTTGAAGGTATTCAGAATATGTGGTCGTCCACTATCCGAGGTGTCATCCAGCGTAGAAGGCCCTACACTACTCGGGGGTGGTGCTCAGTGTAAGGGTATTCTTTAATTGAATGTGAGCGCCACACAAGCTATGCCACCACGAAGAATGCAATGTGTCACGTCCAAATGGCCGAGTGCCAGACAAGAATGGGATAGCTTGCTAACTGTCCAGTCAATTACTGAGAAGTGTGCAATGTGTTTCTACTGGCTAGAGAAGCACGTAATTAGTTCTTCCTACAGAACAAAAACAAAAACATTTCACACACGTAAACAGTTGCTTCCTGTGAACGAACCTTCCAGGCTTCTAGACGCTCAGCTTACTGTCTAACATTGAATGGAGACTTGAATTCAGCTTATAGAACGAGACGCAAATGTTATAGTCGGGACACCGTCTCCTGTACATGATAAATAGAAAGCTAGTCGTGGATTATAAAATAATTAGACAACAAACTGTGTGGACTCTCTATAGACGTAGAAATACGTTACTTTTTGGACTGATGCATAATCTTAATGAGTGAACCAGAGTGTCAGCACTACATGGGAGCTAAATAAAAGTCACTGGTTTGTTGTCAGCGTGAAATGTAGAGACTTAGCACGGCAGAAACTTGAATTAAGCGTTATGGGGTAATATATATTCAACACGATATAGAACTTCAGACATTGGTTAGTACTTTTAACGTAGCAGAGAACTTGGGACATGGCATAGAACAGCAGACACC